>VNJO01003930.1:0-19829 GCA_008042535.1 Drosophila tani | reverse complement strand
AAAACAGAGAAGCTAATATTTTGTTTACATTTATTTCGCCATCATTCCTATGGCAGCTATAGGATATAGTAGTCCGATTTCGGCCGTTCCGACATATATACTGCGTGCTAAAGAAATAAGACTATGCTGAAAATTTCAGCTCGATAGCTAAAAAACTGAGAGACTAGTTCGCGTAGATCCGACAGACGGACAGAAGGACAGACAGACAGACAGACAGACGGACATGGCTAGATCGACTCGGCTGGTGATGCTGATAAAGAATACATATACTTTATGGGGTCGGAGATGCCTCCTTCTTTGCGTTGCAAATATCATGGCAAACTTATAATACCCTCTGCAAGGGTATAATAAAGAGAGTAAAAAATGGGCGTTTTTATACCCGGTACCCATAGGGTACAAGGGTATTATGAGTTAGTGCCAACCGAGAATGTATGTAACAGGCAGAAGGAGGCATCTCCGACCCCATAAAATATATATATTCTTTATCAGTATCACCAGCCGAGTCGATCTAGCCATGTCCGTCTGTCTGTCTGTCCTTCTGTCCGTCTGTCGGTTTCTACGCGAACTAGTCTCTGAGTTTTTGAGCTATCGAGCTGAAATTTTCAGCATAGTCTTATTTCTTTAGCACGCAGTATATATGTCGGAACGGCCGAAATCGGACCACTATAGCTGCCAAAGGAATGATGGTGAAAAGAAAGTACACAAAATTTTAACTTCTCTGTTTTTAAACGAATTTCTTTAAATTTTGAGATATAGCAGTTTTTAACGGTTTTAGAATTACGGTTTTAATTTTATTAAGATAGATTCGATATTTTTTCAACATTATTGAAATGGTTTGATTTTCAATGATCCAATTGCAGACTGCAAGGGTATACCAACTTCGGTTTAACAAAGTTAGCTTTCTTTCTCGTTATATATAATTTTGTCTTTTTCATCTGTCGCTTTACTATTTGAAAGTATAAGTGTGTGTCAAAAGTGTGTTTTAAAAATAAATTTATTTAGGTTTTTATAGCGATTTAGTGAGTTTTGAAAGTGTGTAATGTTCAAAAGAGGCTTTAGCAGACATAATATACGGCGGCTGGCCGATGCACAAAGACGCATTATAATTCATCAGTTTCTAATTGTTTTTCTTACGTGTAGAAAAGAAGATTGGTTGAACGACAGGTGCTAAAATATTGGGGTGCGCTTAAAACGAACAAAATTCGATGAAAAAGCAAAAAATAATGAACAAATATTTAGTTTCAGTAAAAAATAATAAAATATTGATACAATTGTATGCGGAATATCATTTATTTTGATAGAAATATAAAACTATTTTCATTCTGTTCAATCTGCATTACAATCCTAAATACGTGGTATACCAGCCAGTAAAGCATATGTATTACAATCCTATATATGTGGTATGCCAGTCAGTAAAGCATCTGCATTACAATCCTATATGCAACAGTATATAGGACGGTAATACAGCACGAAGTGTGCTCGGCTAATCGCCTACTTGCTCGATTCGAAGTAGGCGATTTTGAAGGTATACTAGCAGAAAAGGCGCCCAAGCTTATGGAAAAGTAAAGCATGTTGTAGTATGAATTCGAATGCTTGCTGCATTCGAAGTATGACATACTTGTATGTACTCGATTCTCGAAGCCAAATTTGCGCCACTGGGTAGTATACTAAAGTAAAGCAAACTGCAGTTGAGGTATCATTATATTCCGATCGGCGCTCCGCCCTTTTCTGAAGGCAATTAAAAAATTATGTAGCTAATTTAATACAGTATTATATAATAATAATGTGCTATTGTCAACATCATTTTTCAGGTAACCAACTATAACCGGGTGATGCTAAACCATCGGTCAGTGACCAAGCCCAAGGACGTCAAGTACAAGCGCATCAACAAGGCCAAGTCAAAGAGTCTGGAGGAGTTACGGGGGCGTCTTAAGAATCTGGTGGAGCGGCCACCAGGACTAGATGGATGTTACTCCAGTGGCATGATGCCGCAGACGGCGCAGTCATATGCGTGACATTGGCAGCACCCATACGAGGTCTCTACCAAGCCAACGAGGTCTCTACCAACGCAGGCGGTGGTGGAGAAGCATGAGGGACCTATGTCGGGGACAGTCAAGTTGTCACCAGCGAGGCGAGACAGTGACCTGGCCCACCCGGCCACAGGACAGGAGGCTCCTGCTGGCAGGCACGGCTTCCCGAAGCGGTCACTGACCTTACCCCGCATCCTGGTTCCACGCCAGTCGATGGCTGGACCGCCCAGTACCAGCGGAGGAGGCGGTGGTGGAAGCACAGGTGGAGGCGAAGGGCGTAGCGGCTTCTAGCAATTAAAAAAATTTTTCATACGCAATTGTGATAAAAAGTAAATCCATTTCATGTTCGTCTCTGCTGGTACTGTCTTTTTCAGTTGAACACCATTCTCTTTTGTAACATTTGTTTCCTTAAAGGTTATCCTGAGCTTAGTTTTGAAAACTTTGCATTTATATAAGTTTAGTTTTAATTTTACAAACGGAACTGCATTTTTACCATTAAGTATACTTTTACAACCAATTTCCAACCCTACAACTAATTTCCAACCTTCTCTGTCTATGATTTCGCAAAGAGTACAAGAAGCGTATGAAAAATTTCCCCCCAATATGGTTAGAACCGTAAGACTATACAACTGTAAAGAGTCGGTGAAATTTTGAATATTCAAGGACAATATTTCCCAAGCCACTAAAGTTTGATGGTGAGTAGCTCCAGTGAGTCCCAGAAGAAAGGGTGAAAATAGAGTAAAATGCATATTAAGCAAATATACTCGAGATAAAAAGTAAATTTTAGGCTATATCCGATTTAAGAAAAATCTGTTTGTGTCGATATTTGTCAGAATTTTGTAATATACATTTTCCTGAACATTTAAGAGCTTCTCCTCACTGATCTTCATAGATATAAAACACCAAAAATGAATAACAAAATAAACTGCAAACTGCTTTTGCATTCTTGTCCGACTTAGTTTTAAGCTCTACTCCATGGACTGTCTTCTAGATAACAGAATTTACATTTCTTAATAAATATGAATATATTTTCTTACTAACTATTACTATCTATTTTTAAAAATACTTAAGAACTAAGATTAAAAAAAATTATTTGGTTTGACATTTTTTGAAAATGGTTTTGTAACTTGTTATCGACTCTTGGGGTCAACGACCTCAAGGTCATAAGTGTCAGATGTACCTTGAGAACTTGTAATAAAAAGAAAACTCAGAATCAGAATAACAGTAATTATAATGTGTTTAAGTATACTTAAGCATGAATTATGTGTGAACTTGGACAATGGCTGCTATCAGGTCTCAATTATGTAAAAACTGTAAAAGATACAAATATATGAAAACCTAAAAGTACAAGGCTTAATTTCAACATTTAAAAGCTGCATACTTCGAAATATTTATATATGTATAAGTACATATATTAAAAAATGTCATAATGAAACTCGGTGTTTCCGTGAACGTCCTATTGCAAAAAACGTACCTACACACTGTTAAGTCAATATTGCTGAAAAGAATTTTCAGTAATTTTCAAAATGTAAAATACTAAATCAGGCATATATAATAAGTATGAAAACACAGCCACACAAGATCGAATTTCTGATTTTGGGTATGCGCTTGGCATATAGTTTTGGAATCGAGAAACCCTAACCATAGGCATGATTATTTAATAGGGAACCGGATTTATCGTAATAATTCATAGTATGAGCAATAAGATCAAGCTAATGTCCCAGTTACGACAATTTTTATATGTACTGGCTTGGAGAGTGGAATAGGGTTTCGGTCGAAAAACATATGTATAGTTACAAATAGTACACATAGAAACGCCTGACTATAACCTTTTCGTTTGGCTGTAAAACCGGAGTCAATTTTAAACTTTAATTTTATAACTGTAAGATGGTTGTAGCAACTAAATATTTGCCAACAATCAAGAAAAGCGTGTAATTCTGAATATAAAAGCATTACAAAATAGATATTTCGAGTGCTACATAATAAGGTCTTAATGAAGACAACATTACTAAATTATAAGAAACCTTGTCCGTGTGCCAAATTTCAAAAGTCCTTAATGCAATACACACTCCGTTTCTAAACTATAATTGTCAATTTATATTGGGCTAAATTAAGTAAAGCTCAACGAAAATATCTACAGGAATGTCTTACAACCATAAATCAACTAAGTATTAGATCTTTCTGTTTTCTGGGGAATGTAATGTACGAGTATGCAGTACTAGTATACAGAAATCGTTGAGATCGCCTAAAGAAAATATTAAGGAGATACAGCTAATTTAGATTGGTTAGATTCAAATAATCTTTGTTAATTCATGTTATATTTGTAAGATGTAAGTATAACTTTCCTCTTTGAAATTTGTATTAACTTGCAAGGTATTATATTTGCTCAACAAGCGAGTCGGAATGATCTGCGCAATTAAATTGAGTACTTACTGAAAAATTATAAATACCAACAAGGGTTCGACAATAGTGTCGAGGATGAAAGTGGTCTTTCGATAATTTCAATTATCGGTAAACTTTACTTCCATAACTCCTTTCTACAAATCCATCTACTGCCTATTAGTTTAATGTAAGCCAAACAAATTATACCCGATTCATAAAAAATAGGAAAAAACAAACGAAAAATTATTTTATTTAAATATTCAACATCGTGCCCTGTAGAAGTAACTTGGTTTTCTGACGAAAACCCACACCCAAGTCGTAACTTAAAACCTATTTGAAGTAGGTATGCAGTTAACTTAAATCCCATTTGGAATATATATATAAAGTTATTTAGTTCGAAGGCTCCAAATTTAACAAAGCGCTATTCACGAAACTTAACAGTTTGGGTATGCGAACTATATTAAAAAATCTTTAATCTTTATGAAAGAATATGGGGTCAGTTATTATTGATTGTATCTAACTTCAATTAATTCAAAAATGAATATTTTCCTATGAATGACATTTTGTCGACAAAACATATCCAGCTTATATAAATACATATATACCAAAATATCACTGTGGACGGCAGTCCACGTAGTGACGATGAGCACCAAGACTGTGGTGCGCAAGGAGACTACTAAATACATTATATTAAAGAGGGCAAATTTGTTGGCTTTTAATTATTCAATTATCAAAATTTAATAAAGCTGTATGAGTATATATTTATAAAGATATTTCTTACATTACATCAAATTAATTTGTCATTGATACCAAGGGCTATGTAGTATATCCTTAAATTAAATTATAGTTTTTCTCAGGTATACGCAGTTTTATTTTCGTAACTCTAAAATTCAGAATCGACATACATATGTGGATTTAATCCTAAAGAAGTAACAATCATCGATTTAATTGTATATACATATGTACTTGAAATTAATTATAAATGTAAAATACGTAAGCCCGAAGAACTTCATTAATTTTTTGATTACTTAACATATTACCGATACACGAAAAAGCTTTAAATTATTCGCTTTAAACTCTGGGCTTTCTTCAACTATTATAATTATCAATTGAAATTATATGTAGTTTGCGAGGTGTTTGCGAGCTTTAATGCTTATGGTTATTTGTGTTTTTATACCCGGTACCCATAGGGTACAAGGGTATTATAAGTTAGTGCCAACCGAGAATGTATGTAATAGGCAGAAGGAGGCATTTCCGACCCCATAAAGTATATCAGCATCACCAGCCGAGTCGATTTAGCCATGTCCGTCTGTCCGTTCGTCCGTCCGTGTGAAACAACAGATCTCAGAGACTATACGAGCTAGAGTTACCAAATTTGGTGACAACATTGGACTCTGTTGCACGCAGATCAAGTTTGTTTTAAAATTTGACCACGCCCAAAAATCATAAAAAACGTAAAATAAGCTATACTCGTTATTTTCGGGTTAAAGTTAATAGATAATAAAACGTGAAATAACGGGCGTTAGTAATTTTCTATTAACGGAGCCCCTTCCAAAAAAAAAAAAAAAAAAACCATTGGTAGGGGGTGCTTCAACGTACATTTTGGTATACAAATTATGTTGGGGACGCTTTTAGTTTAGTCACAATAAAGCTTTAAAGTTTAGCCTAACTCCCATACAAAATGCGTAGCAAACACGCACACTGACAAATCATGAATACACAAAATTTAAGCGCCTGTCTGTGTGATCGTCGCGGTACAGTGGTCTATGAAGCTTAAAATTTTTGTTAAATTGTGCTTAACGTAAATACTAGATATGTCGACACTTTGCACACTTTGAATACATTTATGCGTGAAATATAAATAAAACAACAATTTTACAACGTAAAATACGTAGTAGTTAACGACTTTTTAATATTAAGACGTACTTTTGAGTAGAAAAATTATAAGAAGGATAATTTTATAGTAAAGGACATGAAGAGAAGGACATGAAGAGAAGGACATGAAGAGACATAGTAGAGAACATGAAGCGCACCGCAGGCGAAAAATTTTGGTAATTTTTTTTCAAAAAAAATTTTTTGACTGCGCCGCTACTTTAAGTATTTCCTCTTCCATACTACCCATCTCATTTCCGATTTTGTTATATAATAACTTTAGGATCCCGACGACTGACAATTGGATGAATAATATTATTTAGCAACATTGTCCCTTGGATACAGAAATTAACCAAAATATTTATGTATATATATATACAAACTAACTGTGTACCTAAATATTATTCTTTGTTTTGATTTTAGGTTATTATGCACAGCTGACTTTTGATTTTGACATTAAACTAAAAAAAAAGGACATGGAAGATCCTTTATAACTTGATATATAATATAATCTTAATATTGATATACAAAAAAAAATGAATTAAAAAGTAGTTCATTGCTACGTATTTTACCTTGTAATATTTTTGTTTTATTTATATAGTGCCCACATCTATAGTATTTACGCTAAGCACAATTTGACCAAATTTTTAAGCTTCACAGACCACTGTACTGTATGGGAATTAGGCAAAACTTTAAAGATTTATTGTGACTAAACTAGAGCGTCCCCAACATAATTTTTTTACCCAAACGTACGTTAAAGCACCCCCTATCTATTGTTTTTGTTTCTTAATTTTTTGAAAGGGGCTCCGTTAATAGAAAATTACCCGGTCGTTTTCTGAAAATTTCAGTTAAATCGGATGATAAACATGCGAGATATTAGCAATAAGGTTAGAATTTTAACACATTCCCCTAAGGCACTGCTTTTGCTGTTGCAAGCTGTAGCCGACAGGTGGCGCATTCGAGCCTTGGCCACGCGATATCATGGCGCCAACTGCAGAAGAAATGACAAAAGAATAGAGCAAAAAATGACAAAAAATATCATAATTCATTTTTTGGCGTCCTTATAAAATGTATCATTCATATTTAACTATGACATTAAATTGTTTAGGTCGGGAGCTAATTCGAGAGGCGATTTATTTTTAGAAGTATCGAAGTTGAGTAAAGCACAAATGTTTAGGTACCGGGTATCTCACAGTCGAGCACTTTCGACTGTAGCTTTCTTACTTGTTTTTTTTTTAAGCCAGTGTGCCAACATAGGAATACTCACTTATTTCGAAAGTGTAATCTGTTTAATCGAACAAAATAAAAATAAATTGTAAAGATGAATCCCTTTAGGTATATTCTTGCAAATATACAAATATATACAAAATTGTACGATTTATCAAGAAAATGTTAAATCCCATAATTCTATTATATTATAAGCCAATTAATTGCTGAACATGAGTATAGATAGTCTCACTCATGCTAAAGATTTCGCGCAGCGTACAACGGAAAAGCAGTAGCCGGCATATAACTTAAGTATAGGTCAAAATGTGCAATTTACCAAAGTAATTGCTATGTGCACATGAGCATCCTAGGTTGATTGTGTGTACGGATTTATTAGTAGCATTATTTTTTAGTTAGCTTAATTAAGTAATCGAAAACAAACGAACGCTAATTTGCTTATTCTACAATATTTGAATATACAACTCTTGAGATTTTTCTACTCGCGCTTAATAAAACAAAATGAAACAAAAACCACATCGATTGGGAGGGGTCTTTGCTTGGGATCAGTCTCCGTGGAGTCGCGAGCACGGAAGCATGGCTAGAGCAGAACGCTGTCCGGAGCTTCTTATCAGCACCTTCTGCTGGGGCGCGTGGCTTATCTGCCTGGTAAGTGAGTTCAAGTTGAATATAAGTAGGATTCATCGATTGATTTTTCGAGTTCAAGACCCTCGCCGATCCAGCCCACATCCGCGACCGCTCCACTTACCTCGCCAGTCCCATTGTCCAGGCCGTCGAAAGACTATTTAACCAGGTGCTCCATACCACCATCGAGGATGCACGCCAGCGACTACCGCACCTGAACGCGAGCGATGCCATTGACAGGCAGTATTTCGAGGACCTGGACTCCATTTCAGGGAACGAGGACTATTACAGCACTGCGTACTACATTTTTGCCTGGATCAACAGTCAGCTGATGGCCCACCAAAGTCCCGACAGACTGCTTGTTGAGGTTCTGCCCGGCGAAAAGAAAGCCATACGGAACTTCTTTGAAAAAGTAAAACCACATCTGGCCAAGTATCTGCGCCTAAGCCGGCAGGACAGGCCAGAATTGATTTCTAATATCACCCGCTGGGCCAACGAAAGCGAGGACAGCCTAATCACGTACTACCTAGAATTTCCTCGAACCCTCCAAGGGCAATTGCCCGAGCTTCACCTTATGGACTACACCAAGCTGGCCAAGGCTCTAATTGAGGGTGTGGCTACGGGTATATGGAGGGTTCTTTAGAACTAAAGCTTAACTTTACTTTCGTCTTAAGACTTAAGCTTTCGGGGCCGAAGGTTAAAAGGCGACAGACATATTTCCTATGAAAGAGGAAATTCTTTAATTAAGGCTTTTGGATCTGGTAAACATTTGATTAAAATTGTCACAAATAAACAAATTTCAAATTGATGTAGATTTATTGAAATAAAAGAAATTATGTCAGTTCGGGAGTGTTCAAACCATACAATCCTGGAACTTATTAGAAAAAATCCTTTTTTTTCAAATTGATTTTTAATTGTTTGGATATTGTCTTTGATTTGATATTTCGTCCTACTAACCCACCAATTTGTAGGTTTGCGCTATAATCAATCGGAATGTTTCATCGTACTGCCTTAATACTACCTTGACAATTTGTAGAGTGGCATCCATTGCCTCCTGATCACCGACCCGTCCCACAAACTTAACCTTTAGGGCTTCAAGTCGAACTTTTAATTCAGTATATCTCTATCGAAGAACTCGCAGCTTCCGCAGGACTCGCCGCTGCTGTCATCGACTTTTCTGCTGACGCATGTCTCCACGAACAGGACAATGTCCAGACCCAGCTGCTTCAGACCTCTGGACCACACTCTGATGTCTTGATTGAACTTATAGGCGAGGGTTGCGCTGGTACCGTCGTCCCGCTGCCCCATCAACTTGCTAACTTCCCGGGACTGTCGCTTCTCGTTAAGACATAGTCCACCTGGAGCTAAGTGTACTATTTGAGAAAATAATCCCAAAACGGACGGATTCGACCTACCGACAATAGTAAGACTGTGATTAATATTACAGGGGCGGCACTTTACTCAAAAGTTCTTATCACGCTAACCGCAGGTTGACGACTGATTATAGTACGCAAAGATTCCCCGATCACAGATTGTTTATTATTAAGGCGTAGTTGTTTTTAGTGATCACGTAAGGAATTTGGGACTATAAAAGATTCTGAGGCAACGAAGCTTGCTAGAGTTTGGACACAATGGCTAACAGAGCACTGTGGTCGTTCCTATTTGCCCTGGCTGCTCTGCAGTCGACGGTAAGCTCCTTTCTCCCTTGACACCTGAGTACCTGACAACTGAAGTTTTGTAATTCCGCAGTGGTCAGCTCCTACTTGGACGAGGCTGCAGTTGGAAATCGACGTGGCCAATGAAATGTTCCAGCTAATGACATCTACATTGGAAGAGTTTAAAGACTTTGTGCAGCGGGTCATCGATGAGGCCGAGCTTATTTTACCTCCAGACTCTAAAAGCGAAATCCTTGACATGTGTCAGAAACTCGTAGAAGACCTTAATTCAATGGACGTTGATGACACATTCGAAATGGAAAGAATGGCGGGAGCTATAGAGGATATCATTACCCTCTTTGACTCTTTGAGCAGCGCAGAATTAAACTCGGAAGTGGAGCAGATTGTTTTGTCAATATTTGAGCAGCACGGAGGTGAAGAAATTGAAAGGAGACTGGAAGACAAATTGGCAGACTCATTGCAGAGGATCGAACAGAAGTTAGCTAATTATATAAGCACTTGGTCCGACAGTCGAATGGCAAGAAATTCAGAATTCCTCAAGTGGTTTATTAACTTCAGAAACGAAAAGGATGCCTTTGAGAAATTAGATTTGTTATATCATAGTGATTTAATTTAATAAAAAAAAAAATAATATTTTGATGCTGTCGATCGTTAATATAATGTTTTAGTATATTTCCTTATTCGATTACCAAATGTCAAATGTTATTTTTGGAGGTCTTCCAACATTAATACATTTTGGAGACTTATTATTGGCTGTTATTTGTTTTTTTTTATTTGTATTGTTACTATCTAAATATATTTAGTAATAAGTATTTTATTTATTTTAGTTGCTTACTTAATACGTAAAGACGTGATCTAATTATATTTGCTGCTGCTGTGCATTGACTACAGAGAAAATATATTTGTTCAATTTTGAATTTAATTGAAATTTTACTTGGCCCTGGTCTGGAACCTGGTCTGGAACCCGGTCTGGAATCTGGTCTGGTACTTTCATCTACTCAGGACGGTTTGCAGCTTTTTGGAGGCTGTTTTAAAATTCCAACCTAATTGCCTAAAAACTCCCATATTTGTCGTCACTGTAGACAGCCGTCTACACGTTCGTACGCTTAAAAATAATTTGTTTTCTTTGATTTCTTTTTATTTTTACGTAAATATTTAGCTCAACTCTTGGTGCAAGAAGTAGCCTTGGTGGATATCAGTATTATTTTTTATTGGCAAAAAAAATGACCTCGCGAACACACAAAAAACGGAAATGGTCCTCGGCTGAATGTGAAGAAATGCTAGACAGCGAATTTGAAAGGAATAAATCAGGGGTGCTGACACGCTGCTCTTTAGTTTCAAGTCTAGGTATTTACAGCCGAGTGATATCAAAAGTTTTTATTTAAAACTCAAATGGGAAAAAATGTTCTGGTGAACGCAACCAATGTAAATTTTGAACAAAAAACGAATTTTCGGATATATGTGTTTTATACCAAAAGGTAAGCAGTAATCTCAAGGGCCGAAACTAACTATCAAAATCAAAATAACCATTAAAAAAAAACAAATGTAATCTTAAAAAAAAATAATTTACATAAATTTATTGTACATAAATGTATGTATAGTGCATGTAAGAGGTATATATTTGATATTTGATACTAATATAAATGGTTCCGATCGGACTATCGTAGCAGATTTTCAATTCTACGGCTCTATATAGTAGAGTCCTTCCGCACTACACTCCCGGTGTTCATCGTCACTACGTGGACTGCCGTTCACAGTAATATTGCTAATTTTTTTTAATTTTTGGCTTTAAAACTAACAAAAAGGCTTTCGGCTAATTCGATCTTATCGTATTTTATAAAATTAAGCAGAAAAAAAATATCAAAAGAGGAGAAACAATTAGAAAAAAGGAGAAAAAACAGCTCAAGTCCTCATACAATTTTGAGGTATTTTTTTTCTTGATACTTTTTGGTTATCTTATTTCTAATGAAATTCCCAACAAAATGAGGTATTGACCATTAAAATTGGGCAAAGGGTAGCAGCGTTAACATTTTTGTTAACGTTTATGTTAATCGTCACAAAATTTCATATCAGAAACTCTTGAAGTTGAAGGTGCCATCGTCACTTTTATCTCACCTCGTTCAGAGGTGTTTTTGTCTGATTTAAAATCAACTTAAGAAATTACAAATTATTTAATTAGTTTCAAAATCGGAATGCTTCTTAAAATTTTCTCCTTAATTTCAATGGATACACTTTTTCAGCTAATTACCGATTTTAAAACTAATTAAATATTTCAAAATTTGTAATCAAAACATTTTTGAGTTGAAGGTGCGTTCGTCACTTTTGTTTTAACCCGTTAAGAGGTGTTTTTGTTTGATCCGATTATACTAAAATTTGCGTAATCACAGGACAATATACTTTGTCTCTTTTTTCTTTAACCAAAATTGAAAACTTAGCTATATGTTGTTCATAATTTGTGGTCGTTGCAAAATTTTAAAAGAAACTTGATCTGCGGTCACAAATATAGAATGTTGTCATCAACTTCGGTAGCCTAGCTCTGTTGTTTCATACGGCAGACGGACAGAGAGACAAGATATATACTTATATTTATGTATGTATATATATACTATATACATATATATGTATGTCTGACTATGTGTTACGTGTTATATTTGAATTGTGCGGCTAAATAGGCTATGGGTTGCCATTGACAGTTCGGGTAAAGTGGGATACAGTTTGTAAATCTGTATGAAGAATTACGATACTAGAGAGAGTAGGTGATGACTTGGCAGGAAGTGCTGACTTCCATCTCTTTGGAAAAACCTTTGCGACTGACAACAAGGCTACGGAGACTCGCTGCACAGATTCGACGTTAAGATCCGACGTTAAGAATTACGACCGAGGAAGCAACGAACGACCCCTTACAGACCCGGGGAGGAACAGTTTATCCGAAATATATACATATATGCACTTGGAGGTTCCACTTTCTGCATATTTAATTTATTCTCGGTCGGCATTAAGCCTAGCTTCCAGTATATTTTTAAGTGCTGTGAATAATACAATTTCTTTTGTTTTACTTACCCGGTACCCGGGTAATAACCCATAGGGTTATTAAAGTAAAAATGAAAGTATTATTATGCACAGCACTTAAAAACAATAATGGAAGCTAATTTCAGTAAGCCGAAGTTTTATTACCCTTCAAGATAATAAAAACAAAATAATAAATAAAAATAATAAACAAAACAAATAAAATCTATATATAATGTGAATAACATGTTGCTGCTTCCGTACTCATTAATATACTGAGACTTGTTTGCAACTAGTTTTTATTGAACTCATAGAAAAGCGATAGGCTGATAATAGCTTGACGCTGAGGGGAAGATGACACTGAATTTGATTTCCATCATTTTGATGCACATCCTGTTGCTACAGATTCAGTTGATTATTCTTAAAATCAGTTTGCAGTGACGAATGCTTGAGTGGTAATGCTAAAAGTTTCGAATCGAAACTCCTCCAAGTCCATTTCTTGAGTCGTAGACGTTCTGCTCGATCTTCGGAGGTCCCGTGCCATCGGATGTGTAGCTGAAGGACTCGGAGCGATGGAAGTTGTTCGAGGAGCCAAAGGGATTGCTTGGACCAGTGCCAGTAAACTGCCTTCTGAAGTTATTGGGGGCTAGCGGAATTTGGATCTAGAATGGATTTAATGAGCTGATGATCGCAGTAAAAACTACTAATTATTACCGGCCTAGATACCCACGAGGGCGTGTTGTGGATGCTGTCTTCGGGACTAAAAATGCTTCTAGTGTCACTGCCCCTAAAACCGGATGAACTAGGAAAAGGTGGCCTGCTATTAATGGAGCTCTCAGGTCGGGTGAATCTGAGAACTCCCCTAGAATCGGGTTGAAAGCTACTTTCGTAATTGGGCTGCTAAAAAAGTTTATATGGATCAGTGAGTACCATTGTTAATTAATTGAACCAACCGAAATGGGAAATCCGGATGTCCTGCGAGCGCTTTGGGAGTTGTACTCCCAGTCACGATTATTTTCATCTTCTTCGTCATATTCTGCGGTTACAACTTCTACATTTCCGTCGGAGCGCTTCAATATTAAGAAATAAGTTAATACTTTCACTTCCGAATCATTCGTCGCAATAAATAATATCACCTCCAAAAATCGAACGGGAGTATCTGATTCATCAGTTGAATTGGCTCTATTATAAGTCGGGTCATTGCCTGGATTCTTACCAACTGGTTTAAACAGTTCTGTGGGTATATCAGCTGTGTCACGGACAATTATCGACTAAAAATATAGAAAACCACAATTACAAATTAATTTATCGCGGTGTTGTGCTACTCACCCTCTGCTCCGGCAACGCTATCGATTGGCAAAGCTGGAGAATTTTAAAAACCATCAGTATTTGATTCTGGAATTTACCAAATGTTTCCTACCCCCTGAGCGATAAGGACGCCTACTAGCACATTCCCTAGGCTGGACCGGAATAGCAGCATCTTACAGTCAGCTAAGTATGTCTCAACCTCCGGACAGTCGTCAGAAGTATGAGCTGACAAGGTAAAATGCGATGCAATTATATGCGCCGCACTCAACTCGTCTAGAAATCAGAATTGTAAATAGTGATGTAATCTAATTTATTATATTCAAAAGATCTTGATTATTGAAAGTTATTTACAATAAGTTTTTAAACCAAGAAGATAGGAAAAAGGCCGAGTTCGTGTACAATTAACAATTGACCTAGTTTACACTTTAACGTTATAGGATAAAGTCGACCAATTTCTATTATTTGAAAGGAATCAGTGAGGTCCACGACCCCGACTCGCGAGTCAGGAAGTTTCTCTGCCCAGCGTCTGCCTATATATAGACACAATGTCTACATTTCACCATTACTGACAATTTGCACATTACACATATATATATTGTTTGTCACAGCCGTTTTTTATTCAATATAGGGTTTTATTTTAATCTTGTCTCCTATCTAGCCCTAAGTAAAATTGCTCCCACACTCATATGCAATTCGAACATGTCAATGTATTACATGAACACCACTGCTGTAGGTTTATAAGACATTTTTAAAAATCAAGAAAGGAAGTTAACTGACTCAAATAACAATGTTTTTGACTTATATTACGAATTTAGTTTAACTATCAATGGTGAACTTATATTTTCGAAATATACATTTAATTTAATTTCGTGGTAACATTTTTGTAGAATTGTTTACAAAGCAATCAACAGTCACACACACAACACTCATACTCATACATACTACATTCATGCGCAAACTATCTTTTCGATTAGCAAGCGGTCTCAAGAGAGTGAAATCTGATCTCATAGACACAGCGCACAAGTTTTCACTCATTCATTCATTACTTATTATAAATTTGTATCCCCAAATTTGTATTAGTGGAGTAGGTCTATTGGGGATACCACGTTAAAAATAACGCGCCAATCACTATGGTGTGGGAACGAGTGCAAAGTTATATATTTTATTTAAATTTTAAATTTATAAAAGTATAAAAATATAAACTTATATTTCTTAACTTAAACTCTGAATAATTTCATATACACATATTTTCAAACAATATTCAAAATATTCCACCTAGCTTTAAGTGCTCTATGATTTGAGCTCTCTTTTATTCTCTCTGTTGTTGCCTTTAATACGCCAATGTGTGACGTCACACATTTTGTGAACCGTATTAAAACCGGAATTTCTCTTAAACGGCTAAACGGATTTTGATGAAACATGGACCAAAATGCTAAGAGTATCGGTTTGAATTTCTTAAAAACTGTTGATAAGATCTGATTAAACTCTAAACCAAGATAATTTAAACCTCTAAATTCAAGATCATTTTTTCCCTCTGTTTAAGATTCCGTGCATATTGGCTCATTCTCTGTGAGAGTTGCAAGAATTTTTTGAAAGTTAGCGTCGAATCGGTATTGTTAAACATCGAAAGGGACAAATACCTATCGGTTCCCCAACGCATGGTATATTTTCCTTGCATTTGCCAATTTCCCAATGACATACAATGCCAAGTCTTAAACTTTAATTAATTAATTTCATTCATTCATTCATTAGTATTTCTAGTTCCCGCCAGTATTTTAAATGTGTAATCAGAGTGGTTCCAGTGCGCGCTGAACCACTGACTTACGACTGGTTCCAGCTCCAGAGCTGATGCGATTTCTCAAAATCTGATATACGTTTTTAATGAAACTTTCACCAAATATTCTTAATTCTATCCCCCAATATGCCTATAAGCCGTGCATATTGGCTCATCCTCTGAGAGAGAAGTTATATTATATTGAATTTTTGTGCTTGTCTTTGTATGGAAGGGTTCCATAGGCTTGTCCATGGAACTGTCTTTCGAATTTCAATGAAATTTTTTGAGGTAAAACTTGAATATGAAGGAAACAATTTCAACAAAGGTGGGGACTCGATTTTTCCAATCGATATTTAAGGTGCCTGCGGTTGTCAAGTCTGTCCAAACCCAAAATAAACACTAGTAAAATCGATTCTTAAGAAGAATGTTGTACGAAATAATTCAAAAATAAAAACTCCCTCCGTGTTCCATTTTCCACCGTTACATTTCGACGCTAAAGCTACGTACTCACCAGCGCTAAAATTTAGACATAGAGACATATCTCTGCGCAGACGTAGGCGTCATATCTCCGCGCGGAGATATGTCGTTTTTGAAACGTCATATCTCCGCGCGTTTTGAAACGACATATGTATCTCCGCGCGGAGCTTGGCGTCATATCTCCGCGCGGAGATATGTCGTTTAAGAACGACATATGTCCGCGCGGACTTTGGAGTCATATCTTTGTTTATGAACCAGACCAGTGAACAGTGGGCCTCAACATCCTTATTGTTGTCAAAAGTTACTATTTGAGTAAGAGTTGGAAATTTTAAATGTTGGCAGAATACAGAATACCAATTAGTTAAATCGGTAAATTTCTGTTAGTTCGGCCCTTCCAAAAAATTAAATTACATTTGGGTATAAAAATTATGTTGGGGACGCTCTTAGTTTAGTCACAATCCATCTTTAAAGTTTAGCCTAATTCCCATACAAAATGCGTAGCACACACGTACACTGACAAATTATGAATACACAAAATCCAAGCGCCTATCTGTGTGATCGTCGCGGTACAGTGGGCTGTGAAGCTTAACATTTTTGTTAAAAAGTGCTTAGCGTAAATACTACTACTAGTAGTACTCTTCTCTTATCTCATTAAACTGTATGTCCTTTCCTATAACACTCTCCTTCTTATAATTTGTTTACTCAAATGTACGTCTTAATATTGAAAAGTCGTTAGTTACTACGGATTTTACGTTGTCAAATTTTTGTTTTATTTATATTTTACGCATGAATGTATTCAAAGTGTGCATAAGTCGACATATATAGTATTTACGCTTAGCACAATTTAACAAAAATTTTAAGCTTCACAGACCACTGTAAGCTTCTAAACTTCAAAGATGGATTGCGGCTAAACTAAGATGCTGATCCAATGGCAGACTGCAAGGGTGTACAAACTTCGGCTTACCTAAGCTAGCTTCCTTTCTTACAAAACATTTTAGCTATCTTTTTACTGATATCTAGCCATAGATTGTACATTTTTCACTCATACAAATACAATGTTGGCATGTGACTGTAATGGTATTACTGGGATAAACATATGTAGTTTCCTTTTTAAGCAACCTTTAATTTCCTATAGTATTTATTATTTATAACGACACAAGGTCAAATCGACCCAATAAAAAATAAAATTAAATCAAAAAGCAGCTTTATATAAAAACGGTGTTATAATATCTTCGTACCCTAGAGATACCGAGTAAATAATAATTATGTCAAACTTTATTGCAATTAAATATATATTGTATTTCTTATATAACGCAAGATATGTTTATAGTGAATATTTAAAATGGCTCTAGCAGGCTGAGGTTTCCCATCTCATTGATGTACTGACTTGATTGCAACTAGTTTTTTCTGGAAATCGTAGCGCGATAGAAGGTTTTCAGATTGATTCTTAAAAGAGAGATTATACAATTGTTTGGTTCCAATGATAATTCTTAAAATTAATTTGCAATGACGCTGTTTGAGGCATCTTCAAGGTAATTCGGGAGTCGTAGAAGTTGTTTGACGATCCTAATGGAACGCAGAACAGACAAGCTTTTCGCATATCATCTCTCAGATTTTCAAAGTCAACTGAGTAACCCCCTGACCGGCACCAGAAGTGTGAGTTGACTAGGTGGAATGCGCTGCAATTATATGCCAGCACTCAACCCGTCTGACTGGATTCATATACATATGTAGGTGAGAGTCGGGGTCCGCGGTTATCAGACCGGGAAATTCACTTCTGAAAAATCTTTAAGGTCATCGAATTACACATACACTTAAATTCCTTAATATTTTAAAGAATTTGGCAAAATAAAGAGTAGACCTGTCATCCCACATAATTTAAGGTGTTAATATGTATATAAACAAAATATTATCCACCTAGACAGCACATAAAGCACAATAATTTGAGTATTTAATATCATTATTATATATTTAAATTATATTTAAATGTTCGATATTGAGTATTAGTACCGTCCATAACTGTAGGGTGAACCGTAACCGCCACCCGATCTGGGAAAGCTTGGTACAGTGATAACTGGACGTCGGGGAATCAAATAGACTGATGGATAGCCAAAACCAGGTGGCCTGAGTGGCACATCCTCTAACTTCTTCCCGTCCCCTTCCTCCGATTTGTCCATGGCCTTATTCTCGTCGGAGTCCTCTTCGTGATTATGCTCTTCAGGGTATCCAAAACTCGGACTGGGTCCAGGTCCTTGGAAAAAGGGTGGTTGGTAAGGAGAGTACGGCGATCTAAAGTTTGGATATGAAGGATATCCGACACCGTTAGGAGAGGACGAAGACTCTGAAGCAGGCGCAGGTTTTGGTCCCGTTGGGGTGAAGATCAATCCAGACTGGCCATAGGGATGTGCATGCTGTTGAGGATAGGGGTATGGGTAAGGGTATGGATACGGGAATGGATGTGGGTGTGGGTGTGTGTGGGTATAGGGGTGCGGTTCATGCTTGTTGGGTTTTGCCGTTGTCGTAGTTGTTGTGGAAGATGTGGTGCTTGTACTGGTTGTGGTCTCCGGCTCCGGCTCAGTTGTGGACTCTGGAACCGCCGTTCCGGCAACGACCTGCCCCAAGCCATCGTCCAGCTGACCCAGTCCATCGGGAGTGGCGGTGACATTATTCTCCGTCACCAATTGAGGTTCAGTGGTCGTTTCCGGTTCTGGCGTGGTAGTCTTCACGTGCTCATGGTGATGATGGTGAGGTTCGTGCTGAGGTGGATAGTGGGGCTGGTATTGGGGAGGTTGGTGGGGCTTTGGCTGCTGAGTATCATCCCCTGTCTCCTCGTCACTGTAAACGGAAGCGTCAACTAGTTTTTTAGCCTCTTCGACCGACAGCTGGGCGAAGGTTAACGCCAGCAGCTGAAATTAAAACACAGCAATTGAAAAATAAGTGATCTGTTATGGCCAGGTCAATACCTCACACCCACCTGGCTGATTATTAAAAGCTTGATAAACATCTCAGATGTTGCAGCTACAACTGCTTAGCGAGAACTGTTTGGTGTTAGCACATCGAACCTGGCTTTTATAGTCCAGAATCGCCCACAAATATGGAAATCCTCAAGCCCACAATTACACTAGCTTCGGAGCAATCAGCTCGCTCTGAGATCGCAGAGCGAGATGTATTCAAAAAATCCCAACGCCATCAGGTGCTGGATGCGTCTGCCCGGAATTTCCCTGGCTGCGTTCGTAATTATGAGAGCGTCATCTATCAGTTGGTCGGCAAGCGAATTCGCTCTGCCCGTAAAATAAGGCAGCGACTTCTCCAATCAGTCTCCATTACTGCGGCTGCTCTAATCAATTTAACCAGCGCAGCGTCTATAAAAGGTGGCTTTGCCCAGTCGCCGCTTCTGGTTTCTGGAAGTGACGTCAACATGGCGATACTAAAATTGCAGCTGGTAAGGGTAAGTAG